>JAMXBB010000001.1:138544343-138555124 GCA_024138015.1 Lumnitzera littorea
CCCCCCTAAAAGCAAAAATCTGGCATCAACAATTGGTGCCATATGTGGGAAACGATGTGACTAATTCCCACTAATTCTCAATTAATTTCCATATGGCTTGTTGTAAGTTGGACCTCCTTATGGTATTTTTACCTTAGTTTTCTTGTTAAATCAAGTATATTTTTTGGAGATTTGTCTATAGAGTATGGATTTTAGAGCTTCTTCCTATCGAAACCTTTCTATTTCACATTATTATGATGATGCACAAAAGAAAAACAAAAAAATTTCTTTCACATCCGAGCAATTATACTATCTGAGCTCTAAGTTGAGCAACTATGTGATAGCAATTTACCTGAGATGGACATTAGGGAGCTTCATACCCATGCATTAAGTTTGACTTGTAGTAGACCCATGGTAGCAACTATGGAGCCTAGCAATGTCAACCTACAAGTTCGATCTACACGATAAGGAGATTGAGCCAAACTCCGAGACAGACATCTCCGAGCTGTCCTTTAAAAGATCTAAGCTTCACATGTCTACATTGCTCTCTATGGTCCATAATTTTAGCTTTGGACAAAGACCATATAGAGTTCTATTGCGCATTACGAGCAGTAGGCTAAGCGACTCCTTTGAATTCAATGGTGCTTCTTATACTGAGTTGTTTCTTAAACTATTAACATGACTTCGACAGTACAAAAATGTTGATCTAGATCCTAGGTCATGTAAAACCTTAAGTCTAAGCTATTTGCTCCTTCGTATCAAGATGAATTACATCGTTGGAGTGACATAACAAAACTAAGCTCTACATGCATGAAGCTTAGCCACCAGATAAGCTTCGAACTACTTTTTAACCTTAGGCCACTAAACAGTAATGGGTAAAATATTCTAATCCTACTCCTCATATGGATGACGAGTAAATGAGTCCAACATCCTATAATATTAATGGACTTGAGGCTAACCAACCTCTTTAGGCCTTCACCTCTATAGGTGCTCCTACCTCTTTAAGCATATTGATATCTTCGAAGTGTTCTAACTTCTTTTGACCTTCACCTCTTCAGGCCTTTGTAGCATCCTAGTCTCTTTAAACCCTTAATTGCATACTTTACTAAAGCTCCCATAAAATCTTCCTTAGGTACTCTCTTTGTTGATGATGAACTACCAACTAATGGTTCTATTACTCGCGTACGACTTCAAGGATTGCAATCCCTCATCGGAAGAATTCTCTTTTGGCAACTCGCTGATGACGAGAAAGTTTACACCGAAGGAAGGTGGTTGAATTCTTTAAGCTCCCCACATTGTCATACTATGATTTATGCTCTCGGTAGTGATGATGTTGACTATTTCTTAGCCAAGGACCTTGTGCAGGGCAATCTGACCAACTGCTGCTAAGAGGTTCTTGCCGAATGACGAGAGACTCACTTATTAGTTGAGTAGTTTTCTTTCGACATACTACCATCTCTCTCGTTTTGACTCCTTTATTGCTGCAACATCTTAATCCCTCTCGCATGCTATGTTTAGAGAATATTCGTACGGGACCAATATTGTACTGCCACTTGTCCACCTCGTTTGACATTGTACCACTTTTCCATTTTTGTCTTTTATCCTTTTTACCCTTTTTCGTATGTACTAAGAATTTCTTTTTTGTATATACTTTCTTGTAATTTCTTTATTTGTAATGTTGCCTTAGGGACTTACTATAAATAATCCCTTTCTCTTGTAAGCTGGAGATAACTTACATTTTTAATATTGAATATTCTATTCTTGTGAGACAACTCTCTCTAAGTCATCTTTTATATATTCTTATTTAATCTTGCCGAGTAGCTCAGAATTAGTGCTGAGTGGACTTTGACATCAACTTGTGCGTCATATCAAGTGAGGTGTCTAGTCATGTTGTGTTCGTTGGTGAGTCACATCCTTCGAGCAGCTTTACGTCAGTTGCTTTTATTTGTTTGTGGACCATTTCCCTCTCACTTTCTTCGATATTTCGGAGGACCCATTTTACCCAGATTTACCATAGTAAGCCCTAGTGATAATTAAGCTCCTAGGCACATCATATAATTTCCTGGTATTAGAGCTTGAGGTTGAGACTAAGAGCCGTATAGTGATAGTTAGTCTGCTGCTCGATATATTTGTATGTATGTTGAAAGCGTCTGAGTGAAGTGTATTTACTAAAGTTTTGTTTTAAGAATGTCAAACCCTAGTGTAGAGGGAGAGATTAATAATGTCTAGAATGATGCTCATAGCTGTGGTTAAGTTACTTAACAAACACCACGTACTACTAATGAGCAGATATAAGATCTTGTTGCTATTATGGTTAACTTGGTCGTCTCAGTAAATGGGGTCTTAGACACTAGACCGCATGAGAGAGTGGCTGAGTAAGATCGAGAAATGAGAGATAGGCCTAGGAGGTAGATGAACGGGCAAGCTCCGAAAGCCTTTTCAGTAAACCAAGCACCATCGCAATGTGCTGATAGAGTCACAAGGAGAAGTTTAGAGTTGGATGAAGAAGAAGAAGAAGACTAGTACGTTAGGATTGATGAGTATGAGTTCAGAGTGCCAATAGGTGCTGAACATCTTAAGGTACAGATTCTAAGATTCAACGGGTTTGGTAGTGCTAATGGCTACTTAGACTGGGAAGAGAAGATCGAAAAGATATTCGACTTCTATGATTATGAAGATGTTATTCGCATTAGAATGGCCATGTAGGAATTTTCTGAATATGCGGCAATGTAGTGAAAGAAGCTATAGAATGTTTGTTTGAGGACTCAACGCGAAGTCCAAATATGGAAAGAGATGAAGAGAGCTTTGAAAAGTAGGTTCGTTCCTGAACACTACAAATAAGACACTTTCCGCTGACTCCAAAACTTAAGGTAAGATAGTAGATTCATAGACTACTATGTTCGAGGGTTTTAGTTGCTCATGATATGAAGCGATGTCGATAAGCCTAAGACCCGAACTATAGCATGGTTCATCTCTAGACTACGGATTGAGATTAGTAACATCGTGGAGCTGTAGAGCCTTACAACTCTGGATGAAACCATTCGTGTGGCCTAGAGAGTTGAAAGGTAATAGCGAAACCAAGTTAGCTAAATGTTAAGTAACCGAACACTAATACCAAATAGGAGCGGCCTGCTGAGCTGACCAATGAATGACAAAGTTTCAAACAATTTCAAGGTGGAATGCCAAGGTCATATGCTGGGCCGACTAGATGTAAGCCCCAAAGCTAAGCCAATTGACCGTAGGATTGAATTTAGAACCCAAGGTTTAGGGCGATCGGTTAAAAGATCCGATCAAATCCAAATTATAAACTATTGAGAAGAATATTAGTAAAAATGACCCCGTAAACGTAAATTCAAGAAAATAAGTAATAAAATAGGAGACTATAAAATTTTCAAATTTTAAGTATAATAATTGCTAATTACCGAAAAGGCGAAAAGTGTAATATAATAACTAATAAATTATTAGAGATAGATTATATGTATACTAAAAAATTTAGAATGATCAAAATAATATTTAGGAATGTTCACGTGTACCCCACATGTATTTACGTGTAGATAAAAATACGCGTAATTACTAAAATTGGCCGAAAACTAAGCAAATAATTAAAGAAAAATATAAAATAATTATGGAAAAATCAGAAAAAATTAGAAGAGGATAAGCTGATGCAAGATCAAGTCGTGGTCAGAAAAAGAAAAATTGGCTAATAAAAATTGAACAACTTAAAAGCCAAAAATCAAGGAATTTGGACAAAGTCTTGTCAAATTAATGCATATTAATTACAGCAAATGTCTATAAATAGGGAAAAAATTTACAGAGCTCATTTAGACAGTTTGGAAAGTGAGAAAATTAGGGAGAGTCGAAAATTTGAGAGAAAATCCAGAAAATAAAAAAAAAAAAGAAAAACTGTGCAGTTAGGGCATTTAAAAGGAACCCTTACCAGACGAGCAGCTGGAAGTGGACGGCCACCACCACCACACGGTGGTGGCAGCACCCAGACCAGCTGACAAGGCCACGGCGGCCCGCGGTGGCCGGAGCCACCCAAATCGGTGAGTTTGATTTCCAACCCGAATCTTGTGTAATTTTGTAAAAATAGTAAATATGATTATAAAATTATGAATTTTGTTATTCTAAGATATTTTTGTATGTAGTTTGTAGGAAAAATATTATTTTAATGAAATTATGTTCTGTAATATATGGTCCTTAAGAAATCATACAAAACCGAGCATGTTTCGGTTTAGAAATAAATGGCCTTAGGAGTGTAGTTTCAAGCTCAAAATTTTTGTGTAGATTACTCAGATGATATAGAACAGTGCTATGAAGCCCTTTTTTAAAAAATTAATTTTCGAAATTTTTAGATAATTTTTAGGCTCTAAAATGAGGCATAAAATGGGTAATTTAGGGTTAATTATGTAATTAAATGATTAATTTCTGATTTAGTGAATAATTACATGTTTTAGGATGTTAAGATCTGATGGAGTATGATACTTATAGCCTTTAGGGTGTTAGATGTAATTATTAGGTTAATTATTAGGTTAATTATGTAGTAAATTAGTAATAGAAAAATATAGTAAATTATGAGTTAATTTTGTAAATTAGAATAATTAGGTGTAAAACTTGATCTAGGAGGAATTTAGACATTTTGAAGTGATAATTTATGTTAGAGATGGTAATTAGGGTAATAGAAATATTAGAAATGCATTATGTGCATAATATGCAATAATGCATAATGTGTAATTTTTGAAAATATAATAAATAGAAAATATTATAATAAAAATTGATATTTTGAGAATAATAAAAATGCACAATAAAATCTGATAGGAAACTTGAATTTATGGAATTATATGAAAAATGTAAAAATTTATTACATTAGGAGTGAATTCGGTACACTAATACAGATTTAAGTATACCGAGTAAAACAAACACTGACAAAGGGTAATGATGGTATTTAGGAGATCGGGAAGTAATGTGATTAATTTCACATTATGGATTGAAATGGATTTCTAGGGATGGAATCGAAAACATTACTTAGAAATCGAACTAAAAACCTAATTTAGAAATCGATGCGAAAACCGAACTTGAATCTAACCCTAAACCTAGAATAATGGTAAAAGACTTAATACCTAGATAATTAGACATATTAAACCTTAAACAAAATCTAACAATAAGCGTTATAGAATAAAACGAACTTGTAATATTTATATGAAAAGCTAAAACCACGTTCGTGTTATAGGGATGATCAGCGATGGCCTAAGCAAATCGAACCTCGAGTGAGTGAGCGAGGAGTCGAGGTAAGTTGGGATTAATACGATGCTGTATTTTGGAGGCTTCAGATTATGCTTGGTTGTGCTTGTTAGATAGTTGAATGTGTGCATGTGCTTGATTATGGGTGATGCTATGATTCTGTTTGTTGCTTTGGCACATATTGTATGAATTGTATGTATTGATTGATCACCCTAAACTGGACTTAATCAAATATACGACCAGTAATCATAATCGGACATGCATGCAACCCGTTAGGGGAACTTAAGACTCTTCGGCCAAATACCGACCCCTTCGGAAGGGATAGCGCAGGATTGCAAAATGATCCCTTCTTCATCCTCAGTCGAACTAAGTGACAGGAGAGGAGGTTGCGGCGAGGGTGAAGGCAGTGATTCGAAGGTAGTCGCAGGAGGAGCAAGGTCTCCATTACACAAGCCTGGATTTGGTCGTAAGCTGTTGCATTAACGGCAACTCCTCAACCCGGATTAGAGCGGGCGCAATTTCTCTAATCTCACGACGGGCTGGACAACGTCGTGCGATGGCATTTGCTTGCACATGCATTGCACCTAATAAGTGATTGAAAACCTTGTTGTATATATGGTATAGTTTTAAGTCCTCCGTCCCTACTTACTGAGCTGTGGTTGCTCACATCCCTATAGACGTCGTGCAGGTGCTGGCTAAGAAGCGGCAACCAATTACTCTGAAGCTAGCAACTGCTGGATCCTGGGGAGTGAGGAAAAACATTGAAGAATAAACACATATTTTAAGGTCTAAGTTTTTATTTTAGAATTATTTTTCATTTTCGAGTGATGTAATAACTAGGGAATATACTATAGAGAATTGTTGTAAACTTTAACTGCAATAATTGAATGATAACATATATATATAATTCCTCACTTTTATAGGTAAATAATTTATTTAAATTACAAACTGTCTACTTTAAAGCGGGTTAGTTGTAGACGTCTTGTGTAGATCAGGTCTAGGATAGCGGTTGTGAGGCCAACTTCTATCTTAGGGTGGTTTACACGGCGGGGCTGTTACGACTCTGCCGCTTCGGGGCGTGACACTAGACGAGGGTCAAGGTAAGAGTAAGATCAAGGAACTTGAGATTCAAAAAGACCAGGGTTAGAGTTCAGGGAGGAAAACTCGAGAAATCAAATGTTTTAAATACTTTGGCTATGAACACATAGCTGGTCAATGTCTGAATCGTCGAGTCATGAGCATAAAAGGAGATAAGCCCCAGTTTGAAGTAGAAAGTATGAGTAAAGGAGAGGAAGAAGTGGCAACCGATCAAATGCTGGAAGAATTTAGGGAAGATCTCAATGTTGAGATACCTACTGAAGGCAAAGCCGAGTATTGCTTTGTAGTTCGATGATCTCCCAATACTTTTATAGCTAACAATAATGAGTAAAGAGAAAACCTATTTCATACGAATTGCTGGGTGAATGGCAAGCTATGTGTCGTAATCATTGATGATGGGAGCTGTACCAATGTCATTGCACAAGGGGTAGTTAAGGCTATGAAATTGCCAACCCTTCTATACCTCAAGTCGTACAAGATTTACTAGCTGAATGAGAAAGGAGGACTACACGTTTCTAAGCAAGTTAGAGTGCCGATTACTGTTGGTGATAGGTACAGGGATGAGGTGTTGTGTGATGTCCTTCCCATGTATGCATCTCACATATTACTCGGCTGATTGTGACTATTTGACTCAAAAGTGTTAGACGATGGCTATGGAAATACCTACATGCTTCAAAAGGACGAGAAGAAAATTATATTAACACTTATGAGTACTATGGAAGTGCAAGAAGAACAGGAAAAGGTTGCTAGATCTTTGTAGCAGAAGTCCTTAATGATTTCTCAAGCTCAGTTTACATGAGAGGTCAAGGTCAAAGACTATGTGTTCCTTTTAGTCAAGACATTTTTATAGGTTAGAGAGGCTGTGAACTTACTTATCGAAGTGCAACAGCTACTTTAGGAATTTGTCGACCTCTTCCCTGACGAGATGTCAAAAGGTTTACCTCCCTTGAGTGGAATTGAGCATTACATCAGCCTCCAACCAGAGGCTGCCTTACCAAACCGACACGCTTATAGGCTTAATCCAGAGCAAGTAGCTGAATTGAAGAAGTAAGTGGATGAGTTGGTAGATCATGGATATGTCCGTGAGAGCATGAGTCCTTGTGTTGTACCCACTGTACTCATGCTGAAAAAGGATGGGACATGGCTAATGTGCATTGATAGCCGAGCTATCAATAAGATCACTATCAAATATCGATACTTGATCTCGCGGCTTGATGATATGCTTGATAAGTTACATAACGCCTGCATCTTTTCTAAGATCGACCTGAAAAGTGGTTACCATCAGATACGGATGAGACTTAGGGATGAATGGAAGACGACCTTCAAGATAAGGGATGGTTTGTTCGAATGGTTGGTGATGCTGTTCGGACTGATTAATGTGCCGAGTATGTTTATGCGACTGATGAATCATGCACTAAGATCGTTGATCAGCAAATGCGTTGTAGTTTATTTTGATGGTAATCTGGTCTACAGTGCTGACCTCCTTGTACATATTGAACATTTGAGATTGGTGTTTAACATACTTTACATCGAGAAATTATTTAGCAACTTAAAGAAATGTGTGTTCTGTCCAAGCGCGGTTACATTCCTCGAATATGTCGTTTCAGGGAGTGGAGTTTGAGTTGATAAGGAAAAAGTTAGAGCTATTAATGAGTGGCCTATACCAACTAGTGCTACCGAAGTCAGGAGCTTCCATAGCTTAGCTTCATTCTATCGGAGATTTATCTAGAACTTTAGCTCCATAACTGCGCCGTTAATTGAATTGACCAAGAAGAACGTTGAGTTTAAATGGATAGAAAAGGCTTAGAGGAGTTTTGAAGATGTGAAGTTTAAGTTGATGTTTGCTCTAATACTCACCTTATTAGATTTCGAGAAGGTTTTTGAGGTTGAATGTGATGCATCTGGTGTCAGCATTGGTGCTGTCCTTATGCAGGAACATCAACCCATTACCTAGTTCAGTGAAAAACTCTAAGGTACTATCTTGAATTACTCAACCTGTGATAAGGAATTCTATGCCCTTGTTCGTACACTCCAGAATTAGCAACATTATCTGTTGCTGAGAGAATTCATCATCTATTCGGATCATGAATCTCTTAAGCATCTTTGCGGGCAACAGAAGCTTTCTCGGCGTTATGCCAAATGGGTTGAATTCTTGGAAACCTTTTGCTATGTCATTAGATATAAGAAGGGAAGCACTAATACAGTAACTAATACACTTTCTCGTTGTCATACCTTCATCACAACGTTACAAGCTAAGGTGCTTAAATTCGGTACTTTACCTTATCAGTATGAGCATGACTTACATTTTAGACCCTTAGTAACCAGATGTAGTGCTAGAGGAGTTGTGGAAAGGTTTTACTTGAGTAAGGGGTTCTTGATGAAGGGTAAGGAGATTTGCATGCTAAGTAGTTCTACAAGGGAGCTATTTGTTCGAGAAGCTTATGCTGGGGATCTAGCCGATCATTTTGGAGAAAAGAGGACAATTAAGTTATTAAAGCACTTTTACTAACCTGGAATGATGGAGGATGTGCATCGAATACTTGAGAGGTGTAATGTGTGTAAGTATGCAAAAGGGAGGAAAGAGCCCTACGGAAAATATATATCCCTACTAATTCTCGAGCGGCTGTGGACTGATCTTAGCATGGATTTCATGCTCAGCCTTCCCCATATGTTGACAAGACACGTTTCAATCATGGTGGTGGTTGATTAGTTCAGCAAGATGGGCCACTTCATTCTCTACCATAAAACTAATGATGCTTTATTCGTCGTTAACCTCTTTTTGCAAAAAATTGTGTAACTACATAGAGCGCTGAGAAGTATTGTGTTTGACTGTGATTCAAAATTCATGAGCTTCTTTTGGAAGACCCTATAGAAGAAACTCGGTATTAAGCTCCTATTCAGTACCTCTTACCACGCCTAGATAGACAGCTAAACTAAAGTAGTTAACAGAACTATCGGTAATCTTCTGCACGCCACTGTTGGAAAGAACTCTCGTGATTGGGATTTATGCCTGCCCATCATTGAATTTGCCTATAGTCGCTCGACCGGAACATCACAATTTGAGGTTGTTTATGGACTTAGCTCAAACCTATCCTTGGATTTAATTAACAATCTGATTACGCAAGGGGAAAGTTAATCTAGCTTACAGCGTGCCGAGGAGTTCTATAAGTTACATTGGAAGATTGCCAAACAATTGACCAAAACTGTAGCCCGATAGAAGGAAGTAGGAAACCGGGGAAGGAGGCGAGTCATTTATACCCTTGAGGACCTTGTTTGGGTTCATCTTAGCAAAGAATGCTTCCCTAGCAAAAGGTTAGCAGAAGCACCAACAAACTATCTTCCAGAATGGATGGACCCTACAGGATCCTGAAGCGCATTAATGATAATACCTATGAGATTGAACTACCCAAAGGTTTCTGCGTGTCTACCTCCTTTAACGTCGCTGATCTGACTCCTTATGTACTTGATGATGATGAAGACTAAGATTTGAGGGCAAATCTTCAACAACCCCGAGAAACTGATGAACTGTCGACCAACGGTCCTATTACTCGCACATGGCTCTGAGGATTGCAATTCCTCACCTGAAGAATTCTCTCTCGGCAACTTGTTGATGACAAGAAAGTTTATACCGAAGGAAGGTAGCTAAACTCCTTAAGCTTTCCGCATTATCATACTATGATCTATGCTCTTGGTAGTGATGATGCCGACCATTCCTTATGTCGAGTAATCCGACCAGCTACTGTTGAAAGGTTCTTACCGAGTGACAAGAGACTTACTTATCAACCGAGTAGTTTTCTTTCAGTATACTACCATCTCTCTCGTCTCGGCTCCTTTATTATTGTAACATCTTGATCTCTCTTGCCTGCTGTGCTTAGAGAATATTCGTACGAGATCCATATTACACCGCCACATATCCATCTCTTTTGACATTATATTACTTTTCCATTTTTGTCTTTTATTCTTTTTACCCTTTTTCACATGTACTAGAAATCCTTTTTTTGTATATACTTTCTTGTAATTTCTTTATTTGTAATGTTGCCCTAGGGACTTACTATAAATAATCCCTTTTTCTTGTAAGCTAGAGATAACTTACATTTTTAATATTGAATATTATGTTTTTGTGAGATAACCTTTTCCAAGTCATCTTTCATACACTCTTATCTAATCTTGCCAAGTAACTCAAGATTAGTGGCGGGTGGACTTTGACATCAACTTGTGTATCATATCAAGTGAGGTGTCCAATCATGTTGTGTTTGTTGGTGAGTTGTATTCTTTGAGCAGCTTCACATCAGCTACTCTTGTTCACCTATGGACCATTTCCCTCTCATTTTCTTCGATATTTTAGAGAACTCGTTTTAGCCAAATTTGCCACAATAAACCCTTGTGATAACTAAGTTTCTAGACACATCATATGACATTGTCACGAGAGAGAGTTTTGGGGGGGGGGGGGGGGGGGGGGGGGG